>OU612045.1:102694712-102738653 GCA_914767935.1 Coremacera marginata
AACAGCGATGAACGACGAGTGCCGCTCACTTATCGCTCATAAGAATGCTGCTCAATGATTCTAGAGTCATTCCTTATGATTCTAGAGTCATTAAGGGAAATCGCGTGCAGTGTTACCGCTGACATATTTTATTATACATATAACATATAAATTTATTATTATATGCATATAATACTAGCGGGCTCGACAAATGTATGCAAATATATTTTGCAATTTTTTTTTTCATTTCATTTCATTTATTCAAAAGTTTAAAACATTAGTACAGTAAGAACTAAGTTATTTTATAGTACAACATAAATACATTCAATATTTATGTTTCAACAACTCTTTCGTGAATTAACTGAACTAAGGGTACATTACAAGTTTAAAAAGATAATAATTTGCTCTAAAATTAACATATACATAAAAAAGCACATAAAAGAGTTACCGGAACATATAATGAATTTCAAGAATTTCTAGAAAGTGAAGAGAATAATAAGAGGGAAGAAAAATATTTAAGAACAGATTGCCTAAATGTACCTCTCACTGTCACTTCTCTCAGTCCGCGTGGCAGAGCATTCCACAGTCTGATGGCATTAATGAAAAACAAGCGCGATGAGTTTAATGAAGCATGTCTTGGAATTATAAGAACATTGCTTCTTCTAGATGAACTAAATTGCAGTTTATTATATAAGTCGGAAGGTGTTTTTGTATGAATCAGCTTATGTAGATAAATACAGTTCCTGGCATCAAGGTAAGATGGTAGATCGCACCCAAGTATGGCATTTTTATAACTAGATAAGTGATCAAATTTGTGCAAACCAAATACATAGCGCGTAGCATGATTAAAAGCAACTTGAAGTCTTAACAGAGAAGAGGAGTCAAGCTTACTAAACACCAATTCTGCGTAAGTTATCACAGGTAGTACCAACTGTATTACCAATTTACGTTTAATATTGAGAGGAGTAACACTAGCGGACATTCTCAAATTACGAAGGACATAATGCACCTTTTGGACTACACTATTAATGTGATCAGTACAGGACAGAGACGAATTTATATAAAAACCCAGATTTCGAATTTTCAACACTAATTTGAGCTTGTTAGACCCAATACACAAGTCAGGGATATTATCAACACTAATTCTATGTTTACATATATGTAGAACATACGATTTGGCAGCATTCAATTGAAGATCATTGTCTTTGGACCACTCACTGATGTTATTGAGATCTTCATTCAATCTGCAACAAAGATCATCAAGTAGCCCGATGCATCGAGAAACATACAGCTGATCATCATCAGCATATGCATGAACAGAGGAGTGTTTGCAGACAGAAAATAAGTCATTGATAAACAATGAAAATAAAAGTGGACCAAGAATAGAACCTTGTGGAACACCACTTAGTACCAATTGATTCTGCGAAAAATTATTCCCAAATTTAACTTTTTGGAACTGATTAGACAAGTAACTTGAGATTAAATTGATAGCACTTACACTGAATCTTACACTGAAAAAAGTTTTTGACACAAATATTTATGGTTTGCCTTGTCAAATGCTTTTGAAAAATCAAGCAAACTTAGCAATGTGATGTTACCAGAATCATATTCCGTCCTTATGTCATCCAAAACCTTTACTACAGCAGAGGAACACCCATGCCCTGCTCGGAATCCTGACTTAAAGTTTCTTGTCCTGAATATGACTATTTATTTGTTGAGCCATTAGTTTTTTACAGATCTTTGAAAGAGGCGAAAGAATGCTTATAGGCCTGAAATCAGAAGCTCCTGAAGGGTTCGTTTTTGTCGCCACAGGTAACACAATAGCTACTTTCCACATATCCGGGAATGAAGACTATGTAAAACAATAAAGATTTTTATGAACCTAATCGGAATGTTGTCTTCACCCATCGCATTTGAGTTCAACTGCATCACACATTTTCCAACATTGAATTCATTAACATGCACAAAATTAAAAGAATGCAAAACGGATATATTACAACTAACATTCAAATAATTGTCAGTCAAGGGATATGAATTGTCTAAAAAATAGCTATTGAGTGTTTCTTGTTCAATTTGGCAGTCAGAATTTTTCTTATTACATACCCGAGTTTTTTAATATTTGTCCACAAAGTTTTAGAAGGCAGGGATAGGTTTAGCTTAGCTGAGAAGTATCTAGACTTAGATTGTCTTGTTATTAAAACTGTTTCATTTCTCGCTTTCCTATATTTTTCCCAGTTTGAAGGTGACGCATTTCTACTCCATAAATTGTGCAACTTGTTTCTATTTTTATTGAATTGAGAACATGCTGAGAGAACCAAGGACAACTCGCATTGTTTACACGAAAAGTACGCAGAGAAACATGTTTTTCGAAGAGGTATTTAATAGGAGTTAATAAGGCACTAAGTTTGTCGTTAACAGTACTACAGCGATAAGATTCATTAAACGAGATCAAGGATATGTCATTGAGCAAGGACGGATAATCAGTATGCTTGAAATCACGGTAAGAAAAAGAGTTAGAAGTAACATTACGAGACAAGTTAACATTTAACGAACAGAAAATTAAGTCATGATCCGAGAGAAAATAAATCTGATCAAATAGAGAAACAAAAGAAGAATCAGAAACAATAAAGTAAGCAAGGAGGCTTGGATTGGTATCGTTGGAAAACCGGGTATGCAACATATCATTAACAACTGATAACCCACCGAAGAAATCTTATCATATAAAGATTGTTTTATATGATAAATATATGATATATTGTTTTATATGAATGTTCAGTAGAACATCATGATTGGTAATAAATCTAGACAATTCACAGAACAATGAATCAACAGGATAATATTGGGGTTATACACACACGATAAACAAATTTTGGTATTACTGTCAGATATAGTTAAATTTAGAAGCTCAATTCCATTTCCACTTGATTTACTTATTATATTGGCTATCAGATTATTTTTGCAGTAAACTGCAACTCCTCCCCTTTTGTCACATCTATCATTTCTGAACAACTTATAGTTATTTATTTCACAAATAGTATCATCAATATTGTCACACAGCCACGTTTCAGAGATACAAATAATGTCTACAGTTGAATCCACAAAAACATGCTTAATATAATCCAATTCGGTCATATTCAGGCTACGGGCATTAAAATGAAAAACATTAAGGCTTGTTTGCACAACACCTGAATTAAAACTTTATGGTTTTCATTAGCACCAACAGCCAAATGACTAGAGCCTAACATGAGAACGAACAGTACATAGAGTTACCTTAAGGCAAACATAAAGAAGATTGACAGAAGAGTAGAAAGAATAGAGAAGAATTACATCTAGAAATTTGCAAAAAAGAAATAAAATAGATGATGAGTTAAATTGAGGCAGCATCATTAGAAGAATCAATAACAGTTTTACGAAGATCATCAATGCTGCTTGATTCGAAAGCTATCAGAGTTTTTTCCAATTCTGACAAAAACTCTGCCACGAAATGTAAACGCATTATATATGCTCTTTTGACGCTTGTAGAATTGCAGCTTGGAGAAGTTTGCGAGTGTTCAGATTCAAGCTTTCATGTAAAAATATATTTTGATCGTAATCAAACCCTGCAGCTCTAAGATTCACTGCATATACTTAATAAAAAAAAATAAAATTTTATTGATAGAAATAGTGAAAAATTGTGAAAACATTGAAAAAAAAAATTTAAAAATTTTTGGAGAAATTTTCCACGAATTATAAAAATCTTAAATAAAATTGTTTCAAATTAATGAAAAACTATAAAAAATATTTTAAATATTATTAAAAAAAAAATAATTCAAAAATTCATTCAAAAGTTCTTCAATATAAATACAAACATAAAAGTTTTTGATTTACATATTAACATATTTTCAACAAAACAACTTGGTTTAAAGGGCGGTTAAATTAATATATATATGACATTTATAATTCACATTCTGTTAAAATAAATGGAAGTAATATACACTATTACAGCTTTTAAAAGCGGCAATCCTGTTTATTTTGGATTGCCGCTTTCCTTATGGCATCCCTAAACATAAAGGTTCTTAGGAATTCATCATTGCAAGTGTAGAAGTGATTTAAAAAATTGATTAAAAACAATACAATGACAACAAGGGACAAATAATAGACAATATACAAGTATAAAGTAAGTTTGCTTCAATTTAATTCTTTGAACTAGCTATCCCCAACTTAGAAGCTGGCTTTTTATCGTATTAAATACGTAAAACACAAAACAACCCAGTTTGCTTACAGACCCAGTTTATTTAGTAATACTAGTTTTAAATTCAACTTATGTCATTGGTTACACAAATTTCATTATTTTGCTTCCGGCTTATGGTGTTACATTAGGTTTCGATAAATCGCTCACCGCATATTTAATATCAATTGTTTCTGCAACTGATTTAATTGACCGAATTGGTGGATCGGCGTTATCTGATCTTGAAATTATCCCTAAAACATGGTATTATATTGGAGGACTAGCAATTTCAGGTGTATCATTAGCGCTTTTGCCCTTTTCGACAAGCTACGGAATGGTTGGTTTCTGGTGTGCATTATTTGGTCTTGCATCAGGAGTATATGTTGGCATAACAGCAGTTATAATGTCAGATATGCTTGGCACAGACCGTTTAACTTCGTCTTACGGAATAAGTCTATTTGTCAACGGAATTTTACAATTGATTGGACCTCCACTTTGTGGAATTTGGTATGAAGCAGTTCATAAATACGATCCACTGTTTCATACATTAGGTGTTATATTAATATTTGGATCTATTTTATGGGGTTGTATGCCTTTTATAAAAAAACACAAATCAAATATAGAAAACCATAGATTGTAATCTTTAAATATGATTTATATCAATGAATAAATACATACATATAACTTTTTGTTTTGCAATATATATATTGAATCTTTATCTTCAAAAAGCCATGATCTGTGCAGAAATTTCAAATCAATTGAGGAACAACCAAGTTGTGCAGAAGGCATTTCATGATATATTATTTTCGCATTATTTTTCCTTTTGGATCAATAACTTAATAGTTACTTACACAGTACTAATTTAAGTAAAAGTCCAATAGACACATCACGGTATCCGACTTTTTCTTAAGGAAGTAAAAGGGCTTTCCAATAAGGACATAACAATTTTGTATACCAATAAAACAGAATATTTGATCGTTTTACAACAGTAGGTGTGTTTCCGTACTCTACACTGTGTAAGATTTGTGTAAGTTCAAACTGAGAGTAAAAATTAAATGTGAGAATAGTTTCAAAAGTACGGAAACAGCTTCTAGTAAGTTTGAAGCACAAAACAGCTGATTTTGACTGCAGACATGTCAAACGTAAATTGCGCCAATTAAAATTATGTCAATTTGTTTGTGAAGTTGATACTTGTTCTTCTTGATGCTTGTTCTTACTTTACTCGGAGTCTTGAGATCTACCACTCTGTGTACTATGAGTGCTCGAGAGAGCGGTTTTATGCTTGTTCTTCTTCTCCCATTTTAAGCATAGAAAGTAGGGAAACAGAAAATAGTGTCCCACAAGTTGTCCAAGTGTCCCACGGAAACACACCTAGTATGTTCGAGTAGAACGAAAGTTAAGTCGTCGGTTACTTTTATTCCCGAAACTATTTTTAATAGCACGCTTACACCGAAGCCAAAACACGTTGCATGGCTAATGTGTTTTATATAAAAACGCGACTGTTTACACCGCCTTTTCATGTTTTAGTTTGAAGTGTCTTAATTTAATTTCTTTCGTTTGAAAATTGAAAACTTAGTTGCAAACCTGAAACTTTTTAAACAGTTGCCAACAGTCACCATATGAACTAAATTACCAAATCTTAGTCATCTAAAAGCCGTCTGATAAAAAGCATTTTTACTGATTTGTGAGCGGTAAAAGTGGGCGTGACAACGTTTATATTTACATAGTGACTGCCGTTTGGACCCATAGCACCTGCATACCAAGATTGGCTGTCAAAACGTGTACAACTCAGGAATAAGCATGACTTAGAAAAAGTGGGCGTAGATATGTTGCGACCTCGCTCATTTTTTAACAGTTGCCAACAGTCACCATATGAACAAAATTACCCAATCTTAGTCTTCTAGGGCAAAAACCGTCTGATAAAAAGCATTTTTACTGATTTGTTGGCGGTAAAAGTGGGCGTGACAACGTTTATATTTACATAGTGACTGCCGTTTGTACCCATAGCACCTGCATACCAAGATTGACTATGAGAACGTGTACAACTCAGGAATAATCAAGATTTCGATAAAGTGGGTGTAGATATAGTGCGGCCATGCCCATTTTTTGTACATTGGCCGACAGTAACCATTCGAACTAAACTACAAAATCTTGGTATGCTACGTCAAAAGCCGATTTGTGGGCGGTAAAAGTGGGCGTGACAACATAGAGACTGCCAATTGAACCTATAGCACCTGCATACCAAGATTCACTATCAAAACGTGTACAACTCTGGAATAAGCATGATTTCGATAAAGTGGGCGTAATATAGTGCGGCCATGTTCATTTTTTGTACATTGGCCGAGAGTAATCATATAAACTAAATTATCAAATCTTAGTCTTCTACGGCAAAAGCCGTCTGATATAAAGCATTTTTACTGATTTGTGGGCGGTAAAAGTGGGCGTCACAACGTTTATATTTAAGATTCACTGTCAAATCTTGAACATCTCAAGAATTAAATTGAGTGCTGAAAAGTAGGCGTAGATATTGTGCGGCCACGCCCATTTTTTGTACAGTCACTGAAAGTAACCATCTGAATAAAATCTGAAAATTTTAGAGTTATATGATTAAAACCGTCTGATATATAACATTTTTTTTTTGTTTGTGGGCGATAGAGCCAATTTGGGTTGTATGGGAGGTACCACGCCCCCTTGTCCAATCAACACCAAACTTCACAGGAACACTTCCAGAATGTTGCTTCAGTGCCCCTAAGAATTTCAAAAAGTTTGGTTCGGTGGTTTTGAAGTCTATACGTGATATACACACATGTCCACATACCCACACACATACATCCATCTTTATATATATAGAAGATAAAAGAAGAAGATTAAATAAAATTGTTTCAAACTTAATGAAAAACTATAAGTTATTTTAAATATTATTAAAAAAAAATAATTCAAAAATTCATTCAAAAGTTCTTTAATATAAATACAAACATAAAAATTCATGATTAACATATTTTCAACAAAACAACTTGGTTTAAAGGGCGGGTTAAATTAATATTTATATGACATTTATAATTCACATTCTGTTAAAATAAATGGAAGTAATATACACTATTACAGCTTTTAAAGGTGGCAATCCTGTTTATTTTGGGTTGCCGCTTTCCTTATGGCATCCCTAAACATAAAGGTTCTTAGCAATTCATCATTGCAAGTGTGAAAGTGATTTAAAAAATTGATGAAAAACAATACAATAACATCAAGGGACAAATAATAGACAATATACAAGTATAAAGTAAGTTTGCTTCAATTTAATTCTTTGAACTAGCTATCCCCAACTTAGAAGCTGGCTATTTATCGTAATAAGCACGTTAAACACAAAACAAAAGTGCAACAAGGAAAACACACCCCAATACTGAAGTGCTCGCAAATCATTCAATGACTCTAGAGTCATTGAGGGTGCTTAGAATCATATGCTTAGAGTTCAGCAGTCTTTCTAACACAGTACAACATTTTTCAGCTCATTGATTTGGGACTCAATTCTGAGGACTGCACGTGAAAGTAGCCCCAAAAAGAAGAAGTTCTGCATCATTCGTTTTGTCAAGTTACATGCCATAATAATTTAATATCGATTTCAAGTTAGTAAGTATCGTATAGGGGAATTTGTCACGTTTTAGGCTCTTTTGTTTGACATAACTCGAGAACCACTAGTCCGATTTAGAATGAAACAAAAAAATTAAGAATTACAATTCCTTTAATCTGTTCATATAGCGTTTCCTTACATAAGCAACAGTTTCGCAGTTATAAATAAATATATGAAGAAAACAAATATTTTTTGCCTGAAAATTAAAATTTATTTTTTTTAAATTCATAAAAAATCCAAAACGGAAAAAAGTGTCAAGTCCTATTGCTTTCACGTAAAGTCACAAAACCTATAAACAAAATTAGACATAGATCATGAAAATCGATGTACGCGTTTCGATTTTATTCACAATTAAGTAAAGTTAAAATATAATCCTTAAAAAATATGTGTTCTAAGAATTAATCATATGTGTATGTATGCCTGCTAATATATTTTCAATACGTTATTTCTTGATTGCATTTATCAATGCACTTTGGAAGCTAGAACAATCTTCGGCAAGTTTCTCCAATAAGTCATTCCTTTTGCGTTCAATTTGTAACATCTCTTGTAGTTTCAGCAGCTTTTCATCATTTTCTTTTCTAACATTACTTTCTCTTAAAATTGCTTCATTCGCAATTTCAATATTGAGTAAAATTTCATCTTAAAATTAATTTTTTTTTTTCGCAGGCCCACCACTGCCTTCATGAGTGTTTGAGTCATCTTCAGCTGTAGACGGCAATATGTTTTCAAGCGAACTCGAGGACTCTGAATGAAACTATTCTGGAAAACAAATATTAAATAAAGTACGATATTCAAATTTCTCAATTTAAATAAAGAAAAAATTAAAAGAATTAAATGTCTCAATTTGATATTTTTACAAGAAATATAAAAATAATATAAACTAGTAAGGAATGGAGCTTCGACAGGGTACCGAAGTTAAAGTACCCCCTCACGGTCGTATTGCAGTATCTTCGAAGTCTTTAGCCGTCTATAAAATGTTTTTGTATAATTTGTGTCATGCGCTTAATTTAATTTTACCTTTAGCTGACACATGGAGTGGTTTGTTTCATCATGTACTTTCGTCAATTCAAATTTAAAATTTTTAGGCTTCGTTTTTTTTATATTTTAATATTTGAATTCAGGATTAATGGGCTATCAGTACTTTGCAGCATACATCAAACAAACCAAGAATATGTGTGGAAAATTCGGTCGAAGTCGGACAAAGGTTATAGTAGCAGTTTGATTGTAATTAAACTACCACGCCCCTTGTGTAATTCCGCCCAATTTTCTATACTAATCACTGCTCATTATTCTAAACAATATATTTTGAACATTTCGTTGAAGCCGGACAAACGGTGTAGAAGAAGTTCGCTTTAAGTTAAAGTGCTACGTCCCTGAGTAATCGCGTCCAATTTTATAAACTTCAAACTGCTCCTTAGGCCGAAGAAAATTTGTGAATTTTTTCTATTTTGGTTTTTTTTTGCTGACGTCACATCGTAGGGAAGGTAGGGGGAGCTTTCATTAGATTTTACCAAATTTAATAGTGAGGGTTAATATTAAATATTAAAGCATATCTGGATAATTTCAAGACATTTCTTTAATTTTGGTGGATTTTTAAAAGATTTTACTTTTAAATTTAAAATTGTGTATTCGATTTTTATAAAAGATTTTACTTTAAAAAAGCCACTTAGGGAGGTATGCTGATTTTTACAGATTTTTAATAGATTTCACCGTTAAAATAAAGCAGTTTTATATAGGAGCTAGGCGTTCTTTTCATCCGATTTGGCTCATTCTAGAACTTCATCTTAATTTTTTTGAAAGAAGATTATATTTTGAATTTCATCGCGGTAGCTTTAAAATTGCGGCTGTAATTGTGTCAACAGACGGACAGACAGACGGATTTTTATAAATTAATTCATAAATGAGCTTTTTAAGTTTGATCACTTACCGATGTTATCCTCCATTAGCTCTTCGAAATGGTTTACTTTAAAATTGCCCAGAATGGCATGCACTCTTCCAAAAAGTGCCCGCGAAGATGGCGATCCAGCAGACAGCCGACTTCTAATTTTTCTTCACTAAAAAATAATAAAGTAATCAAATTAGTGGAAAACTTTTAACAAAAGTAACAAGTAGAATGAACAATTTACTTTAGAAGTTACTGATCTCGAAAGTTGGGAAAATGGACGTGAAAAACTTGTGTTCTTCTTCATTTTAGAAAATTATGGGTATTAAAAGCAAGGTTATACTATTATCTATTTAACGAGCTATCAATCATTAAAATCCATCCATTACTTACTTAGGTGGCCGTATCAACCCATGTTCGGGTTTCGGCCGACCTCATCAGCTCTCGCCAGGCGCCTCTGCTTTGCGCGCGCCTTCTCCATTCGGATACACCAAGTGCGGCTAGGTCTTCCTCGGTTTGGTCTAACCATTGGAGGCATGGTCTCCCTCGTCGTCGTTGACCAGCGACTCTCGTCTCGAGCACCTTTTTCGCTGGAGCTTCGTCGTCCATGCACGGTTATACGCCGAACTACGTGAATGTCTTCGTAGAGCTCATACAGCTCGTGGTTGATTCGGATGCGATAGTCATCGCCGACTCGAACAGGGCCGAAGATTTTGCGAAGAAGTTTTCTCTCGAACATCCCCAAAGCGGCTGCGTCAGTTTGCGAAACTACCCATACCTCAGCGCCATAACGCAGCACAGGTAGAACGAGCGTCTTGTAGAGTGTTAATTTTTCGATCGAAAGAGGGCTCTGGAACTTAGTTGCTTACTCAGCCCGTAGTAGCACCTATTAGCAATTATTGTTCTTCGCTTTATCTCCAGGCTGATTTCGTTGTTAGTGTTAATGGCGGTGCCAAGGTAAACGAACTCCTTGACTACTTCAAAGTTATAGCTACCGGATGAAACGTAGGAGTCTAAACGCCGCGCTCCCTTGTTTGTAGACAGCATATACTTTGTTTTACCCTCATTTATCGTCAAACCTACTTTGGCTGATTCCTTTTCGATAGCGGCGAAAGCAACGGTAACATCTCTCTTGGTTCTGCCAACAATATCAATATCATCAGCGTACGCAAGGAGCTGGACACCTTTATAGAAAATAGTGCCATTACGATGCACACCGGCCTTTCGTACGATCCCCTCCATGATGATGTTGAAGAGATCACAAGACAGTGGATCGCCTTGCCTGTAACCTCTTTCGGTATTGAAGGTTTCGGAGAGGTCATTTCCTACCCTGACGGAGCTGCGTGTGTTGCTCAACGTCATTCTGCAAAGTCTAATCAACTTTGCAGGTATACCGAACTCAGGCATTGTTGCGTATAGGCAATCCCTTCTCGGGCTATCGAACGCAGCTTTAAAATCGACAAAGAGATGGTGTGTGTCAATTTGATTTTCGTGGGTTTTCTCCAGGATTTGTCGTAGCGTGAAAATCTGGTCTATGGTGGACTTACCAGATCGAAAGCCACACTGATAAGGTCCAATCAGTGTTTTTATAATCGGCTTTAATCCTTCACACAGTACGCTTGAGAGAACCTTATATGCGATGGAAATAAGACTGATACCTCTATAACTAGCGCAGTCTCCTTTCTTAAGTATAGGGCACAGTACACTGAGGTTCCAATCGTCGGGCATGCTTTCTGCTAGCCATATTTTGCTGATGAGCTGATGCATGCGTCTTATCAATTCATTGCCGCCGGTTTTAAACAATTCAGCTGACAGGCCGTCAGCACCCGCTGCTTTATTGTTTTTGAGTCGTTGGATAGCAACTCGAACCTCTTCATGGCTTGGTGGTGATACTTCCACTCCGTCATCGTCGATTGGTGGCACTGAACTGCGCTCTCGATGGGCGGCATTGGTGGAACCGTCGCCAGTAAGTAAATTGGAGAAGTGCTGTCTCCACAATCTAAGCACACACTGTGTATTCGTATTCAGATCTCCATTTTCGTCTCTGCAAGTGGATGCTCCGGGCTTGAAACCTTGGGTTAGACGCTTAACCTGTTGATAGAATTTTCGTGCATCCTTCTTGCCCTGGTATACCTCTAGTTCCTCACGCTCACGCTTTTCCTGCTCTCTTTTCTTGCGTCTGAAAAGGCGCCTCTCTTCCTTCCTCTTTTCGCGGTAGTTTTCTCGCACGGCTCGCGTTGCAGCTGACTGCAGCGTTTTTCTGTATGCGGCGTTTTTTACTGCTGTCGCGATGCGACACTCCTGATCGTACCATTGGTTCCGAGGTTGCGGGCGCCGGAAACTTCTTCAGCGGCAGCGCGCATGGAGTGGGATATATGCACCCAAAGTCCGCCGGCGTCGTCGAGTCCAGAGGTTGGTTGGTTGAGCTTAACCGAGAGTTGAGCGGAGTAGGCTTCGGCAGTCCGTTGTAATTGCAGCTTAGCGACATCTAGCTCTCGTTGCATTCCTTTGCATAATCGCATGCGGATCTTGGCTGCAACAAGATAATGATCGGAGTCAATGTTGACCCCCCGAAATGTACGCACATCTAGAACACTAGAGGCATGCCTTCCGTCGATTACAACATGATCAATTTGGTTCCGCGTTTTTTGATCCGGGGACAGCCAGGTGGCCTTGTGGATGTCGAGGTGCTTAAATCTGGTGCTACTAACTACCATGTTTCGTGCCGCGGCGAAGTCGATCAGTCTTAGACCGTTGTTCGTAGAGGTCTCATGAAGACTGAACTGACCGACAGTGGGGCCAAAGACGCCTTCCCTTCCGACTTTCGCATTAAAATTGCCGAGGACTATTTTCACGTCATGGACCGGGAGGTGGTCGTATACGTCCTCAAGACTAGCGTAGAAAGCATCCTTGACGGCTTCGTCCTTTTCCTCCGTCGGGGCGTGCGCGCAAATAAGGCTGATGTAGAAAAATTTTGCCTTGATGCGGATCGTGGCCAATCTTTCGTTCACAGGTGTGAACCGGGAAACAAGGTGGCGTAGTTTCCGGCTAACGACGAATCCACATCCGAATTCGCGCTTCTCCGCATGGCAGCTGTAGTAGATATCGCAGTGTGCTTGCTTAGAGCAGCCTTGCCCTTTCCATCGCATTTCCTGGATGGCGGTGATGTCAGATTTTATTGTTTTGAGGGCTTCCGCCAGTTGGATAATGGCACCTTCCCTATAAATGGTCCGGACATTCCAGGTGCATATCCGTAAATCATTGTCCGTTTTTCGTTTGCGGTGGTCGTCAACGCAAAAGGGGTTCTTATCCGAGGCTGGTTTAATTTTCATTGGGCAGTAGTAATGTGGCGGGACCCAAACCCTGCACACATTTCATGTTTAAGGTCCACGGAGCAACCCGCCGCTCAAATTAGCCGCCAAACTAATGGATGCCAGTTTGCCGTTGCTCAGGGAACACCACGAGGAGGTTTGAGTACATATTATGCACAATTTTATGTTTATACTTACTTTTGGTTATGTCGTAAAAGGGTGAACCGCCAAGTGTTCATAATATGTAAACAGCTATATCTTTAAAAGTAGTGCATGGATTTAAATGGTTGATATATCGCTGGATAGGTAAAAGCATAACCTTTCTTTATCAATAATGCTGGGTTTTGTAGGAAAGTTTTAAAAAAATCAAGTTTTTATGTTTTTCCCCAACTTTCGAGCTCTTTAACTTCTAAACCAATTGAGAGTGGCCATTCATTTTTCCAGATTTGGTATTAGAAGGGCTTAATACTTATAATCCACAAAAAAAAATTTAAAAAATTAATTTTAGCTAAAAGTAAATTATGCCGATGATTTTTTTTTTTTTGTTGCACATATATGATTAAACTTCTACTTACCGGTATTTGCTAGTCAGGTCGTGAAGCTTGCATTTTGTTTCACCTCCAGTGAAACAAAAGCCTGTTTAATTTATTTCCACAGCCATTTCAGCGTAGACATGGCTGTTTTTGCGATGTCCTCGCAAGTCTGGAATGCTCTCCTCCCATATCGCCAACAGTACTTCCTCCGCATCAGATGCCCAAAACTTCCTGATTTCCTTTACTTTTCTTGTGCTGGAAAACATATATTAAAAAAGTATTATTTTAAACATAAATTAGAAATATATATTCAAAGCACTTACAGCGTCGTTTTATGTTTTATTTTTTTTTCTTTTGCTCATATTAATGACAAAAGTACTGACAGCTTGAGGCATTGCCACCTAACATTTTTATCATGATATGTTTTGACCTTTACAGTTCTTTAATGGTGTTTTATAATAAAACAAGCTGTAAGGTGTTTTAAATTCCGTATGGTAAAACATACAAAATAGGTCGTGTTTGGACTCATAAATTCATAAAACACGTGTCAAAGTTTGGTGTAAACTTACTATAAGCCAGGGACCGAGTTACAGCATCCGTGAACGAACGAGCTTTCGAATCGTATGAAATTCCACTCCGATTATTTTTTTCGTATGACAGCATTCGATCGAACATGAGTCGAAATTTTTGTATGAGAGCAATCAATTACTTCATCATCTCTAGCTGTCAAATACTAATTTTTGAATGTAAGAAAATTGTTTTGTGTTGTGGACAGGTTTAAATGTGGGCCATCGCTGTTTTGGCAATAGACTTAAGGCCAACGATAGTGTTATTCGTGAGAACATAATCTTTTCTTTTTCATAATTCCACTCGCCAAGAATGCAGTTGAACATGGCTCCGATACGGTGGGATTTGATGTGCAATTCAGTAAAGACTTAGTGCATGTTGTTTATCATGATTTTATGATCTGTGTCGTTGAAATCAAAGAATGACTCTTAACCTAATGATTATTTGGAGTTGCCGATGCACGGTTTAGCATTGAAATAGTTGAGGAAATGAAAGGTTCAAAAGAATTAAAAAAAAATGTAATCGGTATTTATTGTTCCGATATTGTTTACAGGCTTATCACTTAGCTGACGGACAATCAAGAGAGACGCGCTGTTTCCAGAATGACGAAATGCAAGAGCATCAACCATTTAACCAGTTGAAGTGTTGGATGCTATTGATCCCCATGTTGGCTTCAATTTGAAGTAAAGTGGTCCCAACAGCTCAATGAAGGTACCATGGAGGAGGAATACGAGCATGTTGATGTACGAAACTTATACAGCACATTGTGTTCTCTTGCTTTGACCCAAATATTTGCACAATACTACGCTACAAACAATATATTTACCCAGTGATGTTTCTAACGCTAGGTGTTACTACAAACTATCGGAAATTAATGGATACCCGTCAATCTACCATTGAGAACGCTGTTCTTAATTGATTGGCCATGGAGTTGCTTTGTCTTGGCACACACAGAAGATTTGTTGCGAAATCCAAGTTAGGTTTGTTGCTACCACATGCATATCCTTATTCATCAATGCCATTACTTGTTTTATGCGAGTGGTTCTCAGATCAATTTGGCGAAAAAATTGAGGGTTGGTGCTCTTCCGCCGGGGCGATGAAAATATCTCAAAGGATACTAAAGGGTGGCTTAATTTTAAGGGCCGATGTAGAATGTGAACCACACCTAAACGTCAAGATTTTTTTCTGCATTTCATTTGACATTTATCAATTTCAGACTAACTCAATTTGAGCATGGAGAGATACACAATCGAGCAATGCGTTAAAGCTACTCAGGCTTATTATGAAAATGGGCGTTAAAATCAAAATGCATATCGAGATTTTTTCGGTCAATTTAATCGTGCAAATGTGCGTTCAATCGGAAAAATCGTGCAAAAAATTGATCAAACAGTGCATGCTCGTACATCTCGTACTGCAGAAAATATTACTGCTTTCGCGATAGTGTGGCTGAAGAGCCGCCCACCTCAACTCGTCGTAGTGCCCAACAATTGCACCTCTCACGCTCGTCGTTGATGAACATTATCCATAAAGACTTGCATTTACACGCTAACAAGGTGCAATTGACTCAAGAACTAAAGCATCTTAACCATTTCAAGCGTCGTCAATGGTCAGAATGGTGGCAAGAAATGGCAACAGTGCATGAGCAATTTTCGAAGATGTCAATTGGTTGCCAAGATCATGTGATTTGACATCGTTGGACTTCTTTCTTTTGGGTTATTTGAAAGAGAAGATGTACGTCGATAAGCTAGCAACAATTCAAGAGCTAAAGGATGAGATAATTCGGCACATTAACGGCATAGAACCTCACTTATGCCTCAGCGTCATCGAAAATTTGGACCATCGGATGTAGGTGTGCCGCCGAGGTCGCGGCGGCCATTTGGCCGATATTTTGTTTCATACATAATCTAACCATACCAATATTATCGTAATATTATCATAATAAAAAGAAATGACAATAATTTCCTAACTAATTTGTGTTTTTTCAAAATCAACATCGGCCCTTAAAATTTAACCACCCTTTAGAAGATTTTGTCGTAATACGGGGAAAATGTTAGTTTTTAAATTCCAATTGGGATCTGATGTCTGATGATCTATGATGGGATTTAGGTTGCACATGTTTGTTTGATGAACTAGGTTTTAAAAGAGCTTACTTGTGTTCACACTAGCCCCTTATACGGAGTTAATGTGGACAACCGCTGATTTTACTTGAACTAGTGTGTACACAATTGGAAACCTATTAATATAAAAAGGTTAATAAGTAGTTCGAATATATTTTTTTTTCAATATAATAGAATACAAGTTCAATACAAATAACAAAATTAACTTCTCTTCCATCTTGTATTTGGTGGAATTTATATCAAACTTAATATAACTTTCTGGTCGAGACGTTCTCGGCAGTTTTTGTGGTTGTGACATCTTTGCCACTTTTTTATTTCGGAAAATTTGACCAATATCAGGTAAATCGGGATACGTGACTCCATCGACTTTTCTTTTTAAAAGCGTAATGTTGAAATTTTGAGAACCAATGGCCAATATAACAATTTCGACAATATAAAATTAATTTTGCTTTTATATGTAACGATGAACTTAATATTTTGAATTTAACTTAATTCATTAATTCATGAATTTCATATTTTTTTGGATTTGAAGAGAGATTTTTTTTTAAGTGTTTCTCCAATTATCTTCACAGTTGATCCAGTAACAATCGATGACTTCCCCATTTTCGCCGATATTGTTACTTTCTTGAACCATTTTTTCTTTATTTCTATGTACGCACCTTGTTTAAATAAATTGAATCTCGATTTATGTACGATTAACATTACATTTACCTATTTAAATTGTCCACACTAGCCCCTTCGTGTTTATTAAAAAAAATAAAGGTTTATCAAAAAAAATTTTAAGTATTTAAATACACACTAGTTTAAGTTATATGCTATATGTTGTGGTTCAGATAAATCAAATAAATAATGCTTTTTGTTAATATTCAATTTAATTCAGTGTTTTATTGTTATTGATAAAAGTGAAGAATAATAAGTACGTTAAGCGTGTTAAAGAGTATCAATCAAAGTGAAAAAAAGAAAATAATATAATGTACAGCGTTGCCACATGGAATATATTTTTATAACCCAGTGAATAGTTCTGGATGTCATCTGACTCCAACATCTCCCCTGCTAAGAGATATCATAGTCCTTCATCCATCCTGGTGCCTTAACTCGTCGTTGGGGTTGAACCCTTGTATCTGGCTCTGGCGCACTGCTGTATGAAGAATTCGATGAATCAGTAGACACAATATCTGAAGTATCTTCTGTGGTGTTTGGTGCTTGAACAGGCAGGTCAGGCTCCTCCTGATCTCGAACTGCTGCCTTTTCTGTAGAGCCTGGTTCTTGAATCGACAGGTTAGATTGCTCCTCATCTGAGCCGCCAATTCTCCTGGACTTACTTCTTGTGTTGTCAAACCATTTTTTAAATCATCTCGTTCTGACATCTGGTGAAGATTAAAACTGTCGCTTAAAAATCTATAAATATCTGTTGGTTCTGAATTTTCCTTGCTGTAACGAAGCTTGAGCTGATTGATATGCGACCGAATAAGTCTGCTGCTTTCAGATAACCGTACGTTATAGTTTACGTTACCGATCCGTTCGATTACAGTGCCTGCTGCCCAGCTTGCCTTGTTGCGACAGAAACCTTGGCATAAACCTGGTCACCTTCTACAAGGTTTCTTGGTTTTGCACCATGTTTCTTATTAAATTGTTGTTCCTGCTTTGCGTACCGTTTTTCATCGCGTTGTACTGTTTTTGGATTTATTAATTCTAGTGATGTTTTAATTTTTTTATTCAAAAATGCTTCTGCTGGAGTTTTACCATTTGGTACATTTGGATTTGGTGTTGATCTGTAAGTTTGCAAGAATGTCTCTAAATTCTCTAAGCTCGTCCCTTCATTGCGAAGTTTTGTTAGAGCTCTTTTTAAAGTATCAACAAACCTTTCCGCTTGCCCATTTGATTGTGGGTGATATGGTGCTGTTCGTATATGTTTAACTCCTCGTTGTTTCAAAAAATCTTGTAACTGCGCACTCACGAATTGAGTACCATTATCTGACACGATAATATCACAGTCACCATACCGTGCGAACGTTTCATTCATTTTCTCTATCATTACCGATGATGTTATGCTTTTGGTCTCGAAAATTTCCGGCCATTTTGAATAGGCGTCGATTACCACCAAATAGAATTTTCCTTTGCATGGACCGGCAATGTCAATGTGTATCCGTTCCATTGGTTTTGATGCTTGCGGCCATGATTGCAGTGTTGCTTTAATCGGTGATTTTGCTGCCATTCCGCAAGGCTGACAATTGCGCACAAACGATGCGATGTCCTCATCGATACACGGCCAGTACACGTGGCCTCTAGCCACTGCTTTCATCCTTTCCTGACCAGGATGCCCCCGGTGAAGTTGATTTAAAATTCTTTGCTGCAAGTAATGTGGAACGACGACCCGTTCTCCAAATTGAATGCATCCATTCACAACACTTAACGAATCTCGTCGTCTGTGGTAATGTATTAGTTCAGGGGCTAACTTTGACTCCCAGCCCGACTGTAGTGACTTAATGACTGCTTGTAGTTGCTTACATTTGCTGGTTGCCTGCTGCACCATGTTTAAAGTCACCGGTAGTTTTGTAATTTGGTCATATAGTACTGCTGAGACATCTTCCTCGAGCTGCGCACAAGCTATTACCATATCCTCATTCTCATTGCTTCCAATTAATCTGGACAGCAAGTCAACGCAACCAAAATCTTTTGTATTGATATACTGCAGTTCAAAGTCATACCTCATTAAGGTAAGCGCCCATCTCTGTAGTCTGTTGGCAGTGTGCGCTGGAATGCCTTTGCCGCTTCCAAAAATTGCAAGGAGCGGCTTATGGTCCGTACAGAGAATAAATCTACGTCCGAATATGTAGCGGTGAAATTTTTTTACAGCGAAAATCAACGCGAGCGCCTCCTTCTCAATTTGAGAGTATTTCTGTTCAGCGGGCGTTAACGTGCATGCTGCATGCGCAATTACTTTTTCGCTCTTATCCGGTAATATGTGACAAATGAATGCACCAATTCCTTTGCCAGATGCGTCTGCTGCCACTTTTATTGGCAATTCTGTGTTGTAGTGCATAAGCAATAAATCAGAATTTAAAATTCTTTTAAAATCCTCAAACGCCTTTTCACAATCTGCTGACCATTCGAATTTGGCACCATTATGCAGCAACTTGTCCAACGGTGCCCTTAGGTTGCTCATGCTGCGCACAAATTTACCGTAATAGTTTATGCTGCCTAAGAATGCTCTTAGTTCCGCAACATTTTTGGGTGGTGGAATTTTTAATATTGCATCGATTTTCTCTGGATCTGGACGCAGTCCTTCCTGCGTGACAATATTTCCGAGGTACTTTACCTCTTTAGCGAAAAACTTGCACTTCTCCAGTTTTATGCAAAAATTGAATCCTCTTAGCCTTTGCAAGACTTTACAAACGTTTTCCAAATGCTTTTGCCAAGTTGCACCTCCGATTATTATATCGTCTATGTACGCTGCTGCGTCATAAATGCCTGCTAGCATAGTGTCCATTATCTGCTGAAACGCTCCAGGTGCACTCTTAACTCCTGGTGCTAGACGATTGAAGGTAAACACCCCCTTGTGCGTATTTATTGTGAGTAGCTTCGCTGATTCCGGCGTAACCTCCGTCTGCAGATATGCATCGGATAAATCAATGTGTGTGAAACAAAAACTATTTGCTATTTTTGCGTAGATGTCTTCTGCCGTGTGTAGTGGATACTGATGTGGCTCTAATGCTGCATTCAACCCGGATGAGTAGTCCCCGCAAATTCGAACTTTGCCCGTCGCCTTCTTGACTGCTACAATGGGCGCAGCCCAATCCGAGAAATCTACAGGTGTTATAACACCCAACTGCTGAAGTCTCTGTAGTTCGTTGTCTATAAGCGGCAGCATTGCGTATGCCACGGGTCGTTTTGCGCGAAACACCGGTTTTGCATCGTGTTTTTAATGAAGCTTGACCTTAGCTTTGTTGCACTTCGATGGTACTGTGTTGAAAATGTCTGCGTATTTTTGTTGTATTTCTGACATAGCTGCGTTGAAATCGACTTGCTCGAACTTTTGTATTTGGCAACAAATGCTTGATAATGGTTTGTCCCACATGCCAAATATGTCCAACGCATCAGCACCTAAAATGTTTAACGAATCAATATCTGCTACAAAAATTTTTAAAATTTCAACTTCCCCATGAAGATGAATTTCGCAAGGAAACTCAGCGATTAAGCGAATTTGGTCCTTCGATGCACTGGTAGCGTGACTGTTCTTCAGCTCCACTCCTGGACTGCCCAACATATGCCATGTTGATTTTCCGATTATTGTAACATCGGAAGCGGTGTCTATTTGCAACTTCAAAACCTTCCCTGCATCAACTTCTGTTGGCAGCGGTTTGATAGTCACCTGCACGTACTTTCGCCTTGCTGCGAAATTTATTCGATTTATTCGGATAACGTTGCTCTTAGCATGTTGTTTTTGGAATGCCCCTTTATACGATCTAAAACCTCTATCGTTGCAATACCCGTCCTTATGACCCGTGCGGTTGCATTTGTTGCACTTGTGGTTTTTAAATTGCAGTATTCTGCAAAGTGCATTTCTCCACAATTCCAACACGGAGTTTGAAGTTTTTGTTTTTGCTTACAAATTTTGTTTTTATGGCATTTACCACTTTGTTTTGTTGCTCAACCAGAACTGTGTCCTTCTTCAAATTGAGAATTCGTTCTGAAACGCTGACTAGCTTGCTGAGTTTTTGGTCTGCATCGTCTTCCAAACCTGCTAATAATTTTGTGCGAACTTCTCCATCTTGCTTGCCTTGTAGTCCGAGCACAAAAATTAAGCATTTGAACTGGTCTGCCGTCATGTCTGAAAGTTTGGATTTTTCACAGCACTCGTTTACTCTCGCTGCATATGTTACTATGTCTTCCTGGCCTTCTTTGGTCAGCTGCAGACATCTGTATCTGAGGCTGAAAATTGATTCCCGAGATCCAAACATATCTTGCAAAATTTTTACCGTTTCTTCAAAATTAATCTCTCGTGGATTTTTTGGTAAAATGTATGTAGCGTATTTTCCGTAAGCTATAGGATTGAGCTTCCTCAACAAAAGACGTACCCACGCTGCTTCATCTAATTGTTTGCCGTCGACTTTGAGCAAATCCTCGTGTCGCGTGTACCACACATCAAATGTGAGGTTATGTTGCGGGTCGTAGCAGAACTCCGCCATGCTTTTTGCTAAGTTTTCCATCACGCTTTCTTGACCTTTTCTTTCTGCCGTGAGCATTTCAAGCAGCTTACTTTGCACCTCCAGAAGCTCCTGTATCTTTTCATCTGCCATTGTCTTTTACTTTGAACGAATGCTCGTAGTGATTGATAAGTATTTGCTAGCGCCAAATGCTTGTCGCTGTTAGACAATCCAAAAAAAAAAAGAACAAAAATGTTTTCTGCTGCGCCGACTGCTCGCCGCAAAATTGTTAAAAAAAATAAAAATGTAGGACTTCTGCTTTCTACGCTCAACTTATGTTGCAAGTGCTGCACACTCCAATTCCTCGTCGCCAATTTGTGTTGTGGTCCAGATAAATCAAATAAATAATGCTTTTTGTTAATATTCAATTTAATTCAGTGTTTTATAGTAATTGATAAAAGTGAAGAATAATAAGTACGTTAAGCGTGTTAAAGAGTATCAATCAAAGTGAAAAAAAGAAAATAATATAATGTACAGCGTTGCCACATGGAATATATTTTTATAACCCAGTGAATAGTTCTGGATGTCATCCGACTCCAACACTATATAAATACTACACCAAAAGAAAACTTAATTTAGAAGTATCACTGAACTTCCACAAGTGAATTTTTTTGGTGATGGAGTGTGCAAATACCAACTTGAAAGAAATTAAGCGGAAAAAAATGTACGAAACGACGCGAGAATTTGATCTTGTCGACACTAGCCCCCAGCTCACACTACCCCCCCTCTTCACTAATAGAAATATAGATATAGGATAGATAAACATTTTTTTGCATACCTTGACCATTTCATCTGCCACTTTATGATGATACTTTAAATAACATCTTCTAATGGTTTGACCATCTCTTTGAATAACAGGGCTGCTATGAACTAAAACATTAATCCAAGACATCCTTTGCTCTACTGATATTTAAACACATAATTTGTTGATATTGCTTGCTGACCAAATATTTATTGCAAATCACGAGAAGTTTTATATTGATAAAACTTTTGTTCTAATTAAATTTTTGGTAAAATAATGACTAATAAAAGTGAAACTTAACAAAAGTATTTGACGTTAAGATTTATAAAAAATTACGGTAGTTTAGATAAGTGTTGCCACAATATTTTCTATAAACTGCAAAAATTTTAAACAATATGCAAGGTTGTTGCATTTACTAAATTTCACTTTTTTGTATACGAGGTATGCATCACGTTTACACACATATACACCCAAAAGAGATACACATAGAGCCCTAAAATTGTTACTCTTGCTGCTGAACTTAATAATAGAGATATTTCCATAAAAAAAGCAAAATCAAGTTTTTTGAGTTACGACGTTAAGTAAGATATGTTATATGATATCAATTGGGGTACAAAAGAATAAAATTTAACGAATAAAAAATTGCTTTTCATTGTCCATTCACCTTTCTTCGATTGTATCTGCGTGGCTGCTGGGCTTTAGATAAAACTCTTGAAATATTTTGAAATTGTATTTTTAACAACTTTTATTATTAAATTATTATAGAGTTATTGTGTAAAAATCTGTGCAATGGATACGTCTTTGATTTAAGATGTCAGCACACGTGTACATTCCCAAAGTCGAACATTTTTATTTTATATCAAAAGAAGTTAAGCTCATGTGTTTTATAAATTTTAATTTTTATAGATAATACCTGTTCGTGAATGGGACGTTGGAAAGAATAATTATTTCGATGGGGATAAAAAGGTCGATAATAAGAAAGCTCGCAGCAATAATTTTCAAAAAGAACGAGATTTCTTAAAAAATCATGGAAACGAAGGAAATGATAAAAAACACAAATACAGAAAAGAATCTTCTACTAGTTCCATCTCCCCAGGTAAGTAAATTTTCTATAAAAATAAGGCGTATTATAATTCTCATAATTATCGGAGACAAAATTTTAATATTTTAATTTTAATAAATATTTTTCAATATGGAAGTTCTACATTGAAAAATACAAACACACCAGCAAAATAAACTACACAATAAACATAGGTCTGTAGTGCAAGAGATCTCTACAAAATTTGAGGGCATTCCGTATATTGGTACTAGGCCTGTGCGAGTTGCATCGAGTTCGAGTCGAGTTGTGCAATTCGACTCGATTTTCGATTCGAGTAATTCGGTTTTTCGAATAACTCGAAATTCGAGTAAAGCCCTGATTATAATAGATGGACCGAAACGGAGTGTTATGTCATCGTAGCGTGGCGAAACGCTGACAAACGGTATAGCGATTATAATAGCGACGGCAGAAGAATTTGTTTTTTTTTGTACAAAAGTTTCTTATTTCATAACAAATTACATTAAATGGTCTTATTTTATTATTTTTAAGCATTAATTCAATTAAATTTTATAAAAAATCCAAGGAATAAAACAAATAAATAATAAATAAAATCACAGCAAATGTCAATAAACGGAACGTAGCGGAGAAATCAAACTTCTATAGATCTCAACGTAGCGTGCCGCTCCGTTCCAACTTATAAACGCTCACGTAAGAATTCATGCAATAGATCCCAAAGCGACATTTCTCAACGTTCCGTTCCGTCTATTATAATTAGTCCTTAACTCGACGAATTACACTACTAACAAAATGGAAAAAAAAATTTGCTCCAAGCAACTCAATAACTTTTTTAAAGGACTTTGGCCCGCTGATTCCAAATATTCCAAATTTTCAAATCGACGGAGCCGTTTTCGAGTAATTTGTAAATTAAATTTTTGCAGTTTTTTCAAAAAGATGATATGCTCTAGCATTTGATACAATGGCTCGATTTTCATGTTTCTTTTTTCATTGTTTAGAAAAAACTTGTACTTTTTCATTCATACATATGAATTTAATCTGACCGGAACCATGGGTGTAAAAAGCAAAATTGTACGTTGCACACCTGTAATTTTTGCAAAAAATGTTAGATAAATCGTCATATAACTGTAATTTCAAATATGTTCCAAAACTATATTTTAAGTTTTTCCTTTCCTCATTGATACATGAGGTAGCTAAGCACCTTAAGATAAATTTCGTATGAATCCAAAAAAAACAATAAAAAATGAATTTTCAAGAACTATTTTAGTAAATTTTGTCAATATCATTAAATTTTGAATTTTTAAACATTTTTGAAAATCGGTTTTGGATTTATTCAGTCAAGTCTAGAATATAAAATACAACTTAGAAATTGTTTGCAGAGTTGTGTGGACACATATTTTATCGAAATTATTTAAGTCACTAGTCTTATTTGTCTTATATTTTGACATTTATTCGGGAAAATTCGCTTGGGACCATTACCTAGCTCATCAATCGAAGAACCTTTTTGCTATTAAATAAAACAAAATCACCTTTTTAATAGTGGGACAAATATTTTTAAAACCCACTTTTATTGTTCTTATCTCTTTACGATACAATTCGATACAGTTTTTACTGTTCAGATAAGATTGCAATGTATGTTAAAATTTAGAAATAATTAAGAGAAGTATTTTTTCTTCGATGCGAATCGGTAACATCTTCTCTATATCCCATCTTCCTTGATAGCGCTTTTCGATTGGCATCATATCCTGTAGGAACCGCTCACCGTGCTCGCCGCTCTCCGCGCCAAAGTTTTCCGGAAAAAAACTGAGATGCGAGTGGAGGAAATGTATTTTCAATGACATATTGACATCTGTTGATTGAAACCAAGAGTTTTTCTTTACAAACTTAACTCAATATATTGTAAGGAATTGTAATATATCAAAGTACATACTTACTTATTTTTTCATATTTTTCGAGCAAATTCTCGATAAGTTGGTCGTATTGAGGATTTTTACAATTTCCAAGGAAACCGCTGACAACATCTTGGAATGCTTTTCATTCTGCAATTTCATCTTCCGACAAACATTTTGGAAATTCTTCGTCATGAAGGAGCTTCCTTATTTGTGGTCCTACAAAGATGCCTTCTCGTATTTTTGCGTCTGATAGTCTTGTCAATGCATTTTTCAGGTAGCTCATTGCGTTCGGATTGTCTTTTAAGGCCTTAAAAAAGTTTTTCATTAAACCTAGTTTTATGTGCAGCGGCGGGAGAATAATGTTTTTCTTCGGTATCAATGGTGGCTGTGAAATATTTTTTTCACCAATAATATGGTCATATATAGCCGGCCAGTTTTTCCGTTCATAATGGTGTTGACGCGCGCGGCTCTCCCTCTTGCAGAGAAAACAGCAGTTCTTTGTAAATCCGCCCTGTAAGCCTGTGAGCAGAGCGACCACTTTTAAATCTGAGCATACTCTCCAATTATGAGCTTCATAATTGATTTTTTTCAAAAATGCTGCCGTGTACGTTTCTTTCATCTCCACTGCGTGGCCGATTGGAATCGAAGGTTTATGGTTGCCAAAACAGCCTTGAGACTGTATTTGCATCCATCAACGAACAAGTGCCATTCAGTCGAATCGTAACTCTGACCGAGTTCTGTAAACAGGCAATGTACATCAGCGCAGTAACAAATTCCGCCATCCTTGGCGTAATATTTGGCGAAACGATTACCTCAATTACGGTTAATACTCCTTGTCTTGATGTCGAATGTCATATCCAAAATAACTTAAATAAGCTGATTTTAATGCATCTGTAATAATTCGCATCGTTTTGGTTTGAATATAAAGGGTGGTTAAATTTTAAGGGCCGATTTTGAATGTGAACCACACCTAAACGTCATGTTTGTTTTCTACATTTCATTTGACATTTCTCAATTTCAGACTAACTCAATTTGAACCATGGAAAGTTATTCAGGCTTATTATGAAAATGGGCGTTCAAATCAAAATGCATATCGTGCACGTCGTGATTTTTTCGGTAAATTTAATCGTCCAAATGTGTAAACACCAGTGCATGCTCGTACAGCTCGTACTGCAGAAAATATTGCTGCTGTTCGCGATAGTGTGGCTGAAGAGCCGTCCCCCTCAACTCGTCGTCGTGCCCAACAATTGCACCTCTCACGCTCGTCGTTGATGAACATTATGCTTAAAGACTTGCATTTACACTCTTACAAGGTGCAATTGACTCAAGAACTAAAGACTTGACCATTTGAAGCGTCGTCAATGGTCAGAATGGTGTCAAGAAATGGCCACTGAATGGAAACAGTGGATGATAAATTTTCGAAGAAAATCATCTTCAGTGATGAGGCACATATTCACCTCAGTGGATTCGTCAATAAGCAGAATTGCCGCATTTGGGCGAATGATAATCCAATAGTGATTGTCGAAAAACCAATGCACCCACAAAGAGTGACTGTTTGGTGCGGTTATATTTTTTCCAAAATGAGGCCGGTGAGGCAGCTACTGTGAATGGTGTTCGATATCGTGAGATGATAACGAACTTTTTACGGCCCGAATTGGAAGATAATAATGTGGACGATATGTGGTTTCAACAGGACGGTGCCACTTGCCACACAGCTAACGAAACAATGGCTCTCTTGCGCGACAAATTCAATGGCAGTGTTATCTCACGTGGTGGCGATGTCAATTGGCCGCCAAGATCATGTGATTTGACACCGTTGGACTTCTTTCTTTGGGGTTATTTGAAAGAAAAGGTGTACGTCGATAAGCCAGCAATTTGAACCATCGGATGGAGGTGTGCCGCCAAGGTCGTGGCGGCTATTTGGACGATATTTTGTTCCACACATAATTGAACCATACCAATATTATCATAATAAAAAGAAATGACAATAATTTCCTAAATAATTTGTGTTTTATTCAAAATCAACATCGGCCCTTAAAATTTAACCACCCTTTATTAAATTGTTGAAGCAACGTACAAAGGATTTATTCAATAAGCAATATTATATAAAAATGAAACTGAATTATTTCACATGAACCTTTATAAGGTTTCCTTTATTTTGTATATTCCCAACAAACAATTCGATTTAAAAAAAAAATTGTGTCGAGCAATGGTTGCGGTCACACTGGGGTCACTAGTTACCCCACGCCGAGAAAACGAACGTTCAAAGCGCCACCACGCGTTTTTTAGGCTTGCTTTGTAATAGAAAAAAAACGAAATGGCCATTTTCAGCCCACGAAAGGACTTTGACCGAGCTTCTTGTGATCAATTGTGTTGTGTGTGTTGAGAAATATTTGAACACAAATGATTGGGAACTGGACCTTCATGTTTAATGCCGACTCCGAACTGCTTTTATTCTCCAGAGAGGTGACGGCCGAACAGAAAAATTAATTCAATTGAAAAAATTTTCTGTGTCAGGTGCGATTCGAACCAGGATTCTCTGGCGTATGGGCCACACACTCTACCCACTGCGTCACAGCCACCACTGTCAAAGAATCACATTTTTGAAATTGCTTAAGAGTTTCGATACTCTAAAAAGTACATTCAGTTCCCGTTTGTAAATGAACAAAATAACAAGAAAGTTGAGGCGATTCTGTTATTCAATCTAGATGACTAGAATTTTGTTCAAAATATTGGCCCATAATCATAAACAAATAAAAGTCATCTCTAAATTTAGTGCAAGCTATTTGACAACATATTATATTGAAAAACTGTCAAAAATGCTTATACTAAATTTGAAGCCGCCTTTATTTTGCTTATGATTATGGGCCATTGTATTTAAAAATAAAATTGATAAATTTGAAAAAAAAGTGAAACAAACTGAATTAAAATAGAAAAGACAAAAATTGTTCCTTCTGTTAAAATATTGTTAAGCGTGGACTCGGGACTGTGAACCCTCATTTTACAAATCTTTAAAAAATTCGTTACGAATTATAAAAACACGGTTCGTGAAAATTAAACAAAACTTTACGTGCTTCGCGAATAAAACAAAGTAAGTGAAATTCCTTTTGTATAAACTGATTCGTTCGAAAACGCAACTATGGGCGTTTTCACATTTACCTATACCGACACCGACACGACATCAGCACAGCACTGACACCGGCACGATAACGACAGAATGTTTGCACATTAAACGACACGTTACATGCAGTTTTTGTGTGTTGTTCGGGGCTTCGATTCGACTAGTACAATTAATGACACAATACCGTATTTAAAACTTGAATTTTTCTTTAATTTCAATCAACAATTGCACAAAACTACAAAAATACGCAACAATCAAATCAAAATACTAAAAATCTGTCGACTCGACTCGTGTCGAGTGGAGTGAATGCTGCCCACCGACACGTCGTCACCGGCCAGTACACGATACCGACATTTCGGCGAATGTGAAAGCATTTTCTTTATTAACATGAGATTACGTATCCACCGATATCATTGTCGCTGTCGTGCCGGTGTTGTGTCGGTAAATGTAAAAACGCCCTAAGTCTGCCACGTATGGCCAAAACCAGTCGGACAGCGAAAACTACTGCGAAACTACAAAAAGTGTGACCAAACGGATGATTCCCTTATGGTGTAGTCGGATAAGTGTCACATGTGGTACCACTATTATTGCGTCGGAGTGAATAGTGACATAGCTGATATAAGTTGGACCTGCGGATGCTATAATCTCTTGTCAGCGGCAGTCACATCGAGTTCGAATGCTCCTCCGTTGCTGCCTAAGTTCAAGCAGAAGCAATTAAAAAAATAACGGAGAGAAGCGCACAGTTGTTGGAGTCGGCGCCAATGCTTAGTATTCGCCCTCCAACTCGAGCGCAGCCAATATTCACAAATGTGCCGAGCCTTCATAATTTTACGCCAAGTGCGTATAATAGCCGCGTTTTATTGGTTCTGGTGTAACCAAAATGGTTAAAAATTACACGTAGAACACTAACAACAAGATGAACTTGCTCATTCGTCAGTTCATGTGTTCGAACTTTTTTTGATGCGTATGGCAGCCGACAGGAGGAGTTTAAGCATCCAGTACGCAAGAAAAACGCAATGGCTTCTGTGTTGGAAGACCTAATCAGCAGGGTAGTTTTAGTGAGCTTGTTAAATCAAATTTTATTTGCTCTCTACTAATTATGGGTTTTAAAGATGCAAACAACAAGCGTGGAAATGCTGAATGCGAAGCTAAAGAACTTGCTTAGGGCATAGAAAAGCTCTAGAGACAACGCTGGACAAACAGGAGCAGCCAGAATTGCTGTTTCTTTCGAAAATGAACTGGAGGAACTGTTTGGAAGCCGGCCGACTATTGCAAACAAACATTGCTTGGGATTGTCTGGAGAACCTATTGCCAGCCTACCAACCACGTCAGCCGTTGTTGTAGAGGCGGATGAAAATATCGAAGCAATGGAATTTGATGCTATTGAAGTGCAACCATCCTCATCAAATTGTGTCACCAACTCCAATGCTGTTCAAATCAATAAGCAACGGATGACAAAAAATAAATACTTGGAACAGAAGCTACAAATTATGCGAAATTACTCGCAGGAAAAAGCTCAGCATCGCAAAGCCTCGGAGCAGAGCAAATAAAATCGTCATGCCGAGAAAATGCAACTTTTAAATGAAATTTGCAGTCGCATAAGAAAATAATAATTTTAGAAATGTACATACATTTAAAATTTTAAAAATGTTTGGTTTTTTTTTGCTAGTAGAAAATCGTTGTTTGCTAGAAAGACAAAATTTGGTATACATATATGTTATATCAATTCTAAGTTGAGTACCAAAAATGGCAGTGACACGACCACAAATACGCCCACCTCCAATACAACACACAATAGAGAAAACTTAATAAATTTGCTAATAATTGAGCTAGAGACAAAATTTGGTATGTGCATATCACGAATACCTCGAATTTTTTTTAATATTTTTCCCTATTTTTACCCTAAATTGTTTTATATAATTATTATTGTGCAGACAGCATCAGGTGTTACAGGTAATCTAATTCGCGTGCCACAACTGCAGCAGCATCAGTAAAATACACATGAAAAAAAAATATAAAAAAAGTTTTAAAAAAAGTTTTGGTGCATCTACCAAGAGCCAAATTAAAGAAAAAAAATCACTGATGCTTTCCATAAATGCGCTTAGAAACTCTCTGGCCAACTCTACATTGCATACTCTTGAGTCCGCAAATCATCTGCATTAATTGCTTAGCCACGCGATGGTTAAAAACACCAAGAATGTTTATTTATTTTAAATCATACCCCTTGACCTGATTTGATTTTCTTTATTTTCCAATTTGTATTCGTAATTCTGTACTATTTCAAAACAATTAATATTGGCTCAAATAAAATTGACAGCTTGACAGCACATAAACTACAACTATAAAAATGAATGTCATATTTATAGCATGTGATCACCTTTTATAGCAAAAGTTCAAGAAGTTGAACTTTTTCGATCTCTTAGCATCACAGGGGATATCACATGCTATAAAAATGAAAAAGGTATACCTGCTTCACACTCACATTCATCAATGCCATAAAGTAGGGCTCACATGCTATTTCTTTCTTACAAAAAATGTGATACTAGAAGATAATAGAAGATCACATGGAAACGCGGCATTAAGACAGTATTTGAGAGGAGTATTTGAGTAAATAGGATAGGATGAGTTCTGAATCGAAAATGGGAGCAAAAAATTAAAATTCTTATTATAAGGTTCTTATATTAAATTTTTATTAATTAGTTCCTGCATTAATTGCTTACGTCTGTTAGTTGTGGTAGATTCTCTGACCGTCTGGGTGCTTTCTTCATTAGTTCCATCGAGTTGATTGCTGTCCAATATTATTATATCGTGGTTGTCAATACATATGTTATGTAAAATACACCCTGCTACTGTTAAATTAACAATAGTTCCCATGTCGCGTTGTTCGAAAAAAAATTGAAGTCGGCGAAATCTGGTTTTAAGCAAGCCAAATGCATGTTCAACGACAATGCGCGTGCAGGAGTGTAGGTAGTTGAATGAAGCCTGGGTTTCAGTAATGTTTCATGTATTCTTGAAGGGACAAACCAGCCAATCCATCGATGGATAGGCCGAGTCTCCAATTATAAAATAATTTCCAAGTCCTTCGTTGTTGTGCATTTTCCGATAAATCGGTAATCGGCGCAAGACTCTACTATCGTGGATTGATCCTGGCTCGCCACAAAACAGATCAACAAATTTTTTGTCTGCGCTAACGATAGCCTGTAGCTTAGTGCTGTAATGGCGCTGGCGATTGAAATAGTCTTCACGGTTTGTAGAAGGAGCATTAATGTGGATATCTGTGGAGTCGATAGCACCTACGATGCCTGGTATACATCTATTTTCGAAACTCTGCGTTAGGCTCTGCAAACCATCAGGCCACCTAACATAGTGATGGCCAATAGAAATGATCCACTGCACACTCGTCTTACAATTCTCCAAGCGGCATTCTTGTACACGCCAAACAGATTCGCCACGGTTCAAAATGGCTCTGTATTAGCAATGTAACATAAAAACAAGTAAATCTCCTTTTCGGCACTGATTCGCTCAAGTCCGCCAGTATTTGAAAATTTTTCAAGGTATATGCTTGATACGCCAAAAAGTTCTACATAATTCAATTAAAAAATCGTTATCAACTGTAAAGGTATCAAAGAATACCTATTAAACTCATGGCTGTTCCCAAATTAAGCCGAAAATTTCTCATCCTCACTATAGCGTCTAATAGTGTTCAAAAATGTTGTAATATTTGGATGAACTTCGGCTTCTTTGGCACTATCAAAACGAATTCTATGAAAATTACAAGGTTTTGATCCATTTCCTCTTAAAAGTTGCAAAACATTTAATTTTCAATTCATTCAATCAGCTGTTCAGTCACAGAACTTTAAAAAACCCCTCCTAACGGTCAAGAGTAAAACAAAAAAAGATTAAACTTAAGCATTCTATTCGTTCTTCGGGTTAAACCAGAACCAATAAAACGCGGCTAATATGTCGCCAAGCGGTTATGATTCAGCGCCAACTATAAAGAACTCTGCGACAAACGTATATAAATTTTGATAAGCACGCAGAGTTTCCAAAGCATACTCAGCGACATCCAGAGTTTGTTAAGAGTACTCAGCAACATTCTTTGTTTACGTTTGACGGCCAGCAACATTTTCTGTCAAATTTGCAGCCAGTTACTAAAAAAAAAGAAAATTCATAAACATTTGAATTGCGTTTAGCTATGCTAGAAGAAGAAACAAAACTTCAAAAGAGTTATTTAGAAGAAAAATATAAAATATTGTCACAACCTCAAAGGGTTTCCTTTATTAAAAACATTTTAATTTGCACACAACACCTGTTGGCAAGAGTTATCACTCATTTTATTTCTCTAATGATATCGTTGGTGGAGTTAATGCTGGATCCGAGGTAGACGAAGTCTTTCACAACCTCGAAGGAGGTGTTGTCAACAGTGACGTGGGTGCCAATACACTGGGACTGTTTGTTTGTTGACACCAGATATTTCGTCTTATCTGTCTGAAACCTCGTTTGGTAACAAATGGTGGAGAGAGGTCCTTCCCGATTTTAACTGCGCTGCTGGTGACGGATTAATTTTTCAGGTATACAAAAATTCAGACATGGTAGAGTATAGGGGATTCCTTATTGGACTGTCGAAAGCGGCTTTGTAGTCGCCAAAAAGATAGTGGGTTTCAATTTACTTCTCTATGGTCTTTTCCAAGATTTGTCGGAGCGTGATTATCTGGTCGGTGGTAGATTTTTTAGGTCTGAAGCCACACTGATAAGGCCCAATCAGTTGGCTTACGATGGCCTTCAGTCTTTCACATAATACGCTATTTAGGAGGCTTATCCCACAGTTGTTGGCGCAAATAGTGGGATCGCCTTTCTTGTGGATTGGGCAGAGTACACTGAGGTTCCAATCGTTTGGAATGAATTCTTCCGACCATATTCTGCATAGAAGCTCGTGAATGCACTTAAACAAGGCTTCGCCTCCGTTCTTAAACAGCTCAGCGGGTAGAACATCGGCTCCCGCGGCTTTGTTGTCCTTAAGCCGTGTTATTGCTGTCAAGACTTCATTATATTTGGGCAGTGGAACTTCAACGCTCTCATCCATAATTGGGGCTTACGGGATATCATCTTTATTGGCTGGATTGTTGTCATCATCGCAACATAGTTAGTGTAAAACTGAACCAAATTGGTTGATTAGCACGGTCACCTCCCATATAATCGAAATCGATAATCTGGTATATTTCCCCAAAATAACTTCATAGCAAGAAATAGTGGTTGTAAAAATAAACCAAATCAGCCGACTAATACGCCTACCTCTCATGTAACCACTGCAAGCATTGGGTAATTTGCTATATATACCCATTATTATTTAATAGCAAAAAATTGTTGGTGTGAAAATAAATCAAATCGGTGGACTATCACGCTTACCTCCCATATAACCGAGTTTCAAACTTTTGGAAATTATTGCAATTTTCCCATACAAACATACGCAAAAACATGCTCCAGAAAACTGATCATATCTTCCTTATTATTAAGTTGCCGCAGCCAAACTTTTTGGCCAAATAGTTATAAAGTTTTCGTTAAAGACACACGGAAAGATGACAACAATTAAAAATACTTTTTTTTTGCGTTTCAAACTTTTAGAAATTTGTGCAATTTTCCCATACAAACTTATGCATTTTGGCAAAAACATGCTCCAGAAAACTGCTCATAACTTCATTATTATTAGGCTGCCGCAGCCAAACTTTTTTGGCAAACATTAAGGAATCATTCAATAAAGACATAAATGATATAAAAATACGTTATTTTTTTGCGTTTTAAACTTTTTGAAATTATTTTATTTTTCCCATACAAGTTTTAGAATTTTAGCAAAACATGCTCTAGAAAATTCCTCATAGCGTCTGTGTTTGTGAGTTTTTACAAATCAACTTTTAAGAAAATACTTAAAAAGCATTGTTGTTTAAGAATACAAAAATATTAAATTAAAAAAAAAATGTTTTTTACCTCTCTAAGGAATTTATATCTGTGTTTTTTTAGGTTATACAGACTTTTCCTGATAGCATTGGTTTTTATTTTCTTCCTACCACTTCTAATAGAAAAATTGACGCTATATCATGTGAAATATATTTGAAAATAATACTGATATTCATAATACTGAAATTTACGTATTCATAAATTGAAATCTAGAGTACTAAAATCTGAAAAATTAAATTGCATGGCAATTCAGAGCCACATTAAGGGGCGTGGAATGCTTGCAACTGAAAAGATATAGTAAATTCCTTTAAGGCCTCAAATAATAAGACTTATTTATTTATTTATTTATTTGGCTATGCGAACGATGTTGATTTCAAACTGAAATGTGTATTTCGAACGAAGCTTATCGTTCACTCATTCGACAAGCTTGTGTTTGCTACGTACACTCAAACTGTTATACACAAGCAGTTGCCAAATGGGGCGCTGCCATATCAAACACTAGGGAATTTTCTGTATTTTGTTCGGTTTGTATATTCAATAAATATACTTTGAGCAATTAAGTGGTTTGCGTAATTGTTTTCATTATTATTGTTTTTAGTGATTGAGGGATTGCTTTAAATGATCAAAATAAAATGTGCAGCTATTTCAGTTTTTTTTTAACTCTACTTACGCGTGCTTAAGTGCTTACGCGTTTAAGCACTGACCACAAGGTAAGCCAAGAACCGGTCGAGCTGAGCACGAGCGAGAAAATACTTGGAGTATATTGGGACCCAAAGAAGAACGTGTTCAAGTACGCACTGAGGTTTGCCAGGCTGAAAAGGAATATTTTATCAGACGATATGGTGCCCACAAAGCGTGAGCTCCTTCAAGTTTTGATGTCCATATTTGATCCGTTAGAATTCGTAACACAATATACCATTTCCCTAAAGATACTTCTTCAGGAAGTCTGGTGGTCAAGCATCGATTGGGATGAAGCCCTTCCTGATGAGGTGATGTGGAAGTGGTGGCAGTGGAAGACGGCGCTAAGGCAAATAGAAGCTGTTGAAATCCCACAGCACTTCTCACATTTTTCAAACGAAGCTGATGACGTCAAACTGCATACGTTTGTGGACGCTGGGGAGTATGGCTACGCAGCGGTGTGTTACCTACGAGTTGTGGCAGCAGCACAAATATATCATTGGTAGCAGCAAAGTCTAAGGTAACACCGCTTAAGACAGTATCCATTCCATAGCTTGAGTTACAGGCAGCGATCACAGGTGTACGCTTGGCAAACCAAATGCGAAGCGTTCCTCGATTGCCTTTACGCAGAAAAGTGTTTTGAACTGACTCAGCTACGGTTTTGAAATGGCTCCACATGAACCAACTAAAGCCTGTGGAAGTCCCATCAACATCTAATCCGGCAAATGTTGCAACAAAATCTGAACCTAAGACGTCAGATCATCTGTGGTACAATGGACTTAATTTTTTACGAGTGGCCATATCGTGGCGACTTCGGGCCCACGAACACCAGTGTAGTTAGACATCACCTGCTTCATGTTCAAAAGATGCATAACAAGACGCTGCTCATTAACGTCGAATATTTTTCATGCTGGCGGCGCTTGTATCGTGCGTTAGGGATGTTCATTTTTTACGTGGATAAGCTGAGAGCAAAAATCAGACCATTGAGGGCACTCCCTGAAAAGCCTAAATTCGAGATGATCCAAGCGAAGACAATCCTCATCAAGAGGCACAACTCAGAACAACAAGCAATAATTGCCATGAAAAGTGGTAACAATATTGAAAAGAATAGTAAATTAATTTCGTTTAATAGGGCACACAGAATTTTTAATCCACACGACGTGGCCGTGCTGCCCAGCAACAGTCAAATCTCTTATCGGATCGTCAAGAAGATTCATGAGAAATATCATCACCTCTCCCACGAGACAATTATAAATGACATCAAAGGGTCAATATTTCATACCACCACTGCGTGTGCTGTATCGCTCCACTCGAAGCAATTGCCAACACTGCAAAAATAAAAATGCGAAGACGTTGACTCCTCAAATGGTCGCGTTGCCAGCTGCCAGACTTGCTAGTTTCGAGCGCCCATTCACCTATGTCAGAATCGATTACTTTGGCCCAATGTTTGCAGTGGTTGGAAGGTGGCGTGAAAAACGATGGGCTTATATTTACTTGCCTCACAGTTCGTGCGGTGAACATTGAGGTAGCCCACAGCTTGGACACTAGCTACAGCATCCTGTGTATTCGTAACTTCGTAGTGCATCGAGGTGTACCGAAAGAATTTTATACGGATAATGGTACAAATTTTAAAGCATCTGCGAAGATTCTTCAAGAAGAGGCCTGAAACGTGGATTATGCGGAAATCAAAGCCAAGTTCGATGAAATACGATGGAAGTTCAACCCACCTGCCGATGCTTTGGTTCCGATCAAAAAACTCAAGAAGAAATACAACAATGACTTTCTGATAAATTCGACGGAAGTGATTTTTGTTAAATCTATGCGTAATATTGACTTTAAGTTATTCTAAGAAGACAGGTTGCAATCAAATTGGAAAATTTTTTGCAAACATCGGAATCGTGCTAAAGCTGTCTTACGTAAAGAGAAAAGAATAGTTGGACTTGGTTTTTTCATTCTCACAACCTCTAAGTTCCCCCTGGCATGAAAAGCTGCAAGGGTTGTACATATTCCTAAAACCAGCTCATCAAACTCTTCATAATTTAAGGCCAATCAGCATGTTGCCAGCCCTGCCGAAGGTTGTCGATTTAATGACGTATTTAATGGCGTTTTCTTTTGTCGGCAAAAAATTCTACCCTCTAACAGTGCAGAATTTTTTACATTTTGACCTGAACTCAAAAAATTTTGACCTGTTCTTAGTCGAGAAAAGAACATAAAAATGCAACATTTCTTTTTTTAATGTTGTGTTGGCTGACCTGCTATATCGAGATAGGTGAAATAAATTGCAAGTCTTTCGTGAAGTAGCAAAACCTTAAATAAAATTCAAAATGTCAAAATTCAAAATGATGTGGCTATTTCGTTAATATCACCCATTTTATATTTATTTATAATAACTATTTGTAATTTGTAAAGAAGAAGCTCACTTTTTATTAAAATGTAAAAATAATGTTCAATATTTGCTTAAAATGTCACTTTTTTGTTTCTTTAGTTTCTTTAGAACTCTGAAACCGTCGATCTTGAGATTGCAAAAATTGTACATTTTTTATACTTTTCAGGTCAAAATTTTCAAGAAAATAACACGATTTAATTTTAGAGATCAAAATTTAAAAAAAAAAAAAACATAAGTCCAGAATTCTCAAAGAGGGCAGAAAAAATGCAGAATTTTTTCGAGAAAAGAAAACGCCATTAGCCTCAAATTATGCAATATACCAATCGTCTATCCCTTATCGATGACTGCTAATCTGGTTTTAGGAATAGATACGCCACCTTGGCACTGCTTTTGAGCTTAACTGATTCCATAAAAGAAAGCACTAATACCGATAAAAGTAGTATCTTGGTTTCCTTGGATTTATTGTCATGGGCACCTTGACACTGTTAGATTTTGGCATAATCTAGGTACACATATGTCAAACGTCAAATTTTTATCATACAACCAACCCCTTGACTGATGGTCGTGTGGACAGGCTCTCATAGTTCGTTCGACACTTCTCAGTAACGTTTATTTTGTTTTTGCTTAATCTTTGTGAAATATCGACTTTGACATTTTGCTTACTATTTTCCATCGACATATGTTGTTTGGCATTCCTCTGTCATGATATGTACATTCTATTTTATTTCACAATTTCTGCAGTTATTTCCCTTTACGCGCGGTAAAAAAAACATTTCAATTCTTCCGGTTTTAATATAAGCCAAACGATAGCCAAATAAATTTCGAGTAGCGTCTTCTGGCGGTCAGATGAGAATTCATGTCATCAAAAAGCTTCGGCGAATATTTTTCACCGTTTTGTCTTTAAGCCTTTCTCGGCTTAAATTCTAAAATGAAATGGCCTTTAATGCATTTTTCAGCCAATCACGTCCAAGCTTCTAAACTATAATAAGTTTATGTTCATAGCGTGATTCAAGCGGTGTTCAAAGCTTTGTCGGTGACCGTAGGTTGTTATGGACGAAAACACGGCGTCCGACAATTGCCTGTGTGAAAAGCTTCCGAACGGGTACCGATTTGGCACCATTGGCCAAAACTTTTTGGTTATCAATACAACTGTGGGTAGACGTTGCAGAAGCAGCGAAAGAAAAATTGAGAAGATTCCTATTTCGGGTGTCGAGTTGTCTGTTTGGTGCAGCTTAAGAACAGCAAAACCGAGCGTCTTTAACGAAAGGAATTTCCACCGCTGTCTTTAAATTAAATAAAATAAAATGGTGTTTTAGAATTAAAAATCCATACAAATAGAACAAAAAAAAATAAGTTTAAGTTACACTTGGCTATAACCAATAGAATATAAATAGTTACATAAAGTAAAAAGTTGCATATAACGTGTGTGTATAAAAGCTGCAGAAGAAAAAAAAGAAGCTTTTGGGGATTGTTTGATTTTTCGTTTGCGTTGTATGGTGTTATACGTTGCTTTTCGATATTTTTTTTCTTTTGAGTGAATATCAATTTAAGTTCATTTTGCGCGACTGTGCTGCTACAGTCTTAATAAAATACAAGCAAAGTTTACAAGTGTCAATAATTTACAAAGCTGACAAGCGCAGCAGAGCGCCAAGGCATACCGGACACAGTCAAGCCGACTGGCGATCACCTAAAGTAGGTGGAAGCATATAATGCACGGTGTAAACGATGTTTCATCTGACTTTGGATGGGGCTACAGTCGCAACGATGGCAACTGCAAACCAACTGCAACAACAACTAGTCAGGAATCATTGCCAACGACTGTAGCAGCCACAGCACTAAATACAACAACAGCCAACTGGAAACACAACATCAACTAAGCGAGCAGTAACAAACATAAGAGGACACAGCAACACCAACAGCCAGCTACAACATCCACATACACAAAGCGTGCAGCCGGAAAGTAAGCACCAGGCACCGCAAAACTGCATCACGGTGGCCCTAAAGCTTGACCAACGAGAGCGGCGAAAGACCACTGCATCGCCCTACAATGACAACGACTCAGCCACGAAACACCTGGCTACTACAGACCCCTCGGCGAGACAGATTTCATCATAGCCCCCACAACGCCAATAAAATGGCGTTGCAACATGGCAACATAATAATAGCCATTCCTCTCATGTAGCCAGATGACGTGCACGTCATCAACGGAATAGCAGTAAAATTAGCAACCATCGCCCCATCATTTCTCACATCAACATCCAGTTTGACTCCAGTTATCCGGCTACCAGGTTTTCTTTTGGATCACTTATTTTATCTGGCATTTTTTATTTATTAATTTTATTGATAAGGGTGGGTGGGGTCGCAAAGTGATAAGTGCACGTTTAAAAGAGAAAAAAAGGGGAAATTCGTCTACCTGTTTTGCCCATCATTCAATATTATAGCTACCCCATACAAATAGCTAAATGGGTGACACCGAAGTGCTGGGCAGCCCGAAAGTTATATTAGTATCTAGTATTGCGAAAAGTTAAACCTAAAAATAATATTGACACTTCCGAAACTTTTAAAAGGGCACTTTTCACTTTAGTGAACTCATAGTGATCAAGTAAGGGGAAAAAAAAGAAAAAAACCTATTTGAGATAATCCAAATCTTTTAAAATTTTATTATAAAAGGAAGCTTTTTTGACTTAAAAAAAATGTATGCTAAGTAAGGGAGAATGATAGTTTTGAAGTTTTAAAACACAAAAAAATATAACGAATGATTAGATCACAAACAAAAACAAAGAATTGTCGAAACCCGGTTAGCTAGTGAACCCAAAATGCAGTTAATTAAGACGGTATTGAACACCTTTATGAACTGTATTATCACCTTGAAGACGAACTTTGCTAGCTTTTACTAAGAGGATATAACCATTTAAATAAGATACATGAAAAAAAGGAGAAATAAAATGTAAAAGCTAAAGATAAGAATCATTACCACCTAACAATACGCAAATAACAACTAAAAATTCGCCAACACAACACTACAAAAAAAAAGGTTAAAATAAATTAAAATTTATTTATTTTTTAATTACAATTTATTTATTTTAAATTAAAATTTATTTTAAACAGCAGTTAAAACCCACTACACTACAAAAAATCGAATAAAAAATTCTAACAAGGATAAAATTGGCCTTAAAAAAATAAAATATTAAAATTTCAATTGAAATTACATTACACAAAAAAAAGAGAAATTTTTTTTTTATTAAATGCAAATATCGCGCTACACTAAAAAAATAATAATAATAAAAGTTAAAATTTAAATGGATACTACATTACAAAAAGAAAAAATATCAAATCTAACAATTGACTATACGCTACACTACAAAAAAGACTAACACTAATAATGGAAAAATTTCAAACTAGAGATTAAGCTAAACGAAAATAAAATTAAGTTAAATTGAAAACGAAAATTTAACTTCAATTTAAAATAAAACGAAACCAACATTTTGCACATTCCACGTAAACAACAACTGAAATAAAAAAACAAATCAAAACCAAGCAAGAATCTAGAGCTACACGCAATTAATGAAACTTAAATTAAAATTTCCAAAATAAAAGTTCCACTAGTCCTTAATCACATCGAATTAACACATCTAAGCTAACTTAATATTTCCATTAAGTAATAAAAATGTAATCAAACTCAAATAACCTAAACTAAATTAAGATTTTCTTAGAGAAAAAATTTTTTTTTTGTTGATCTCCTTTAGACCAAACCAACGTATGGGTTGATAGGATTAGCTAGAGTTTTGACAAAATTCGAATAGACTATAATAGATGAAGGCTTTCTAAGACTAGTTGGACATTTCTATGAGCTTAAAATAAGCAGGAAAAAAAAATAAAAACGAAATTTGTTTGAACTTAAAACTGATCTACTCTTAAATTTTAAGCTAAGCTAGCAATAAATTTAAGAATTTCATCTTATACTAGATAAAAGGGGTAAGCGTAACTAAAATCAAACTATACTTGAAGCCACACTTAGTTTAGAACCTTTGCTATTCCTAAACCTAGATCTAAGCTGTACGTAATCTATTATTATAAGCTTAACATGAGTAAGAAGAGAAAGAGGTTTTTAAGTAACCGTTATGAATATATGGTCTTGTTTGTTAAGCATTAATTAGAAATCATGAATATTATAAGAATCATAAGTTGCGGTAAATTATAAATATATTGTACTTATGTCAAAATTTCGCGGACGTAATTATTATTGAAAACAGGATGGAGGGGTAAATAGACCCAGGGTGGTGGCATGGACTGGATAGAGGTGGAGTAAGTATTTTCATTGTCTTGGGGTGACCTTAACACCGGCATCGGGTCACCATGGCCAGTTTTTAATCCGAATAAGGGAGGGTAGCCAAGGTCGATGGGACTCCATCCCAAGTTTTTTTTTAAAGTTCTTTCAATTGAATTAATTTTTCTGTTCGGCCGTCACCTCTCTGCAAACAATGGCAAACCTCAGAGAATAAAAACTGCCATGAAGAGCTTCTTGAGAACATAAGCCGTTCGGAGTCGGCATAAAACATGAAGGTCCAGTTCTCGATCATTTGTGTTCAAACATTCAACAACACGCACAACACAATTGATCATAAGAAGCTCGTTCAAAGTGCTTAGAGGGGCTGAAATTGGCCATTTCGTTTTGTTTTTTTTTTTTGTGTGTGGTACAAATGGACGTGGCAAATTTTATACATATATATATTGACTGCCACTTAGAGCACCTGCATATCAAGTGTTACTATCAAAACGTGTACAACTCAGGAGTAAGCATGATTTCAAAAAAGTGTGCTTAGATATGTTGCGACCACGCCCATTTTTTAACAGTTGCCGATAGTTGCAGTTTAGTCGTCTTTGGCAAAAACCGTCTGATATAAAGCATTTTTACTGATTTGTGGGAGGTAAAAGTGGGGATGACAACATTTATATTTACATAGTGACTACCGCTTGGACCCATAGCACCTGCATACCAAGATTGACTATCAAAACGTGTACAACTCAGGAATAAGCATGATTTCGATAAAGTGGTCGTATATATAGTGCGGCCATGCCCATTTTTCGTACATTGGCCGAGAGTAATTATATAAACTAAATTATCAAATCGTAGTCTTCTAAGGCAAAAGCCGTCTGATATAAAGCATTTTTACTGATTTGTTGGCGGTAAAAGTGGACGTGACAACATTTATATATACATAGTGACTATCATTTAGACCTATAGCATCTGCATACCAAGATTCACTATTCAAATGTGTACAACTCAGGAATAAGCATGATTTCGATAAAGTGGGTGTAGATATAGTGCGGCCATGTCCATTTTTCGTACATTGGCTGAGAGTAATCATATAAACTAAATTATCAAATCTTAGTCTTCTACGGCAAAAGCCGTCTAATATAAAGCATTTTTACTGATTTGTGGGCGGTAAAAGTGGGCGTGACAACATTTATATTTACATAGTGTCTGCCACTTGTATCCATAGCACCTGCATACCAAGATTCACTATCAAAACTTGAACACCTCACGAATTAAGTGATTGCTGAAAAGTGGGCGTAGATATAGTGTGACCACGCCCATTTTTGTACAGTCACCGAAAGTAACCATCTGAACAAAATTACCAAGTTTTAGTTTTGTATGATTAAAACTGTATGATATATAGCTTTTTTTTGGTTTGTGGGCGATATAGCCAATTTGGGTTCTATGGGAGGTACCACGCCCCCTTGTCGAATCAACACCAAACTTCACAGGAACACTTTCAAAATGTTGCTTCAGTATCCCTAAAAATTTCACAAAGTTTGGCTTGGTGGTTTTGGAGTCTATACGTGATATACACACATACCCACATACGTACATCCATTTTTATATATATAGATACATAGAAGAAGATTACTATTGTACTTTAAGTATTTTATTATTATTATTATCATTATTATTATTATTATTATTATTATTATTATTATTATTATTATTATTATTATTATTATTATTATTATTATTATTATTATTATTATTATTATTATTATTATTATTATTATTATTATTATTATTATTATTATTATTATTATTATTATTATTATTATTATTATTATTATTATTATTATTATTATTATTATTATTATTATTATTATTATTATTATTATTATTATTATTATTATTATTATTATTATTATTATTATTATTATTATTATTATTATTATTATTATTATTATTATTATTATTATTATTATTATTATTATTATTATTATTATTATTATTATTATTATTATTATTATTATTATTATTATTATTATTATTATTATTATTATTATTATTATTATTATTATTATTATTATTATTATTATTATTATTATTATTATTATTATTATTATTATTATTATTATTATTATTATTATTATTATTATTATTATTATTATTATTATTATTATTATTATTATTATTATTATTATTATTATTATTATTATTATTATTATTATTATTATTATTATTATTATTATTATTATTATTATTATTATTATTATTATTATTATTATTATTATTATTATTATTATTATTATTATTATTATTATTATTATTATTATTATTATTATTATTATTATTATTATTATTATTATTATTATTATTATTATTATTATTATTATTATTATTATTATTATTATTATTATTATT